>OY751098.1:2500-12500 GCA_963564075.1 Eupithecia subfuscata
CCTAACCTAACCTAACCTAACCTAACCTAACCTAACCTAACCTAACCTAACCTAACCTAACCTAACCTAACCTAACCTAACCTAACCTAACCTAACCTAACCTAACCTAACCTAACCTAACCTAACCTAACCTAACCTAACCTAACCTAACCTAACCTAACCTAACCTAACCTAACCTAACCTAACCTAACCTAACCTAACCTAACCTAACCTAACCTAACCTAACCTAACCTAACCTAACCTAACCTAACCTAACCTAACCTAACCTAACCTAACCTAACCTAACCTAACCTAACCTAACCTAACCTAACCTAACCTAACCTAACCTAACCTAACCTAACCTAACCTAACCTAACCTAACCTAACCTAACCTAACCTAACCTAACCTAACCTAACCTAACCTAACCTAACCTAACCTAACCTAACCTAACCTAACCTAACCTAACCTAACCTAACCTAACCTAACCTAACCTAACCTAACCTAACCTAACCTAACCTAACCTAACCTAACCTAACCTAACCTAACCTAACCTAACCTAACCTAACCTAACCTAACCTAACCTAACCTAACCTAACCTAACCTAACCTAACCTAACCTAACCTAACCTAACCTAACCTAACCTAACCTAACCTAACCTAACCTAACCTAACCTAACCTAACCTAACCTAACCTAACCTAACCTAACCTAACCTAACCTAACCTAACCTAACCTAACCTAACCTAACCTAACCTAACCTAACCTAACCTAACCTAACCTAACCTAACCTAACCTAACCTAACCTAACCTAACCTAACCTAACCTAACCTAACCTAACCTAACCTAACCTAACCTAACCTAACCTAACCTAACCTAACCTAACCTAACCTAACCTAACCTAACCTAACCTAACCTAACCTAACCTAACCTAACCTAACCTAACCTAACCTAACCTAACCTAACCTAACCTAACCTAACCTAACCTAACCTAACCTAACCTAACCTAACCTAACCTAACCTAACCTAACCTAACCTAACCTAACCTAACCTAACCTAACCTAACCTAACCTAACCTAACCTAACCTAACCTAACCTAACCTAACCTAACCTAACCTAACCTAACCTAACCTAACCTAACCTAACCTAACCTAACCTAACCTAACCTAACCTAACCTAACCTAACCTAACCTAACCTAACCTAACCTAACCTAACCTAACCTAACCTAACCTAACCTAACCTAACCTAACCTAACCTAACCTAACCTAACCTAACCTAACCTAACCTAACCTAACCTAACCTAACCTAACCTAACCTAACCTAACCTAACCTAACCTAACCTAACCTAACCTAACCTAACCTAACCTAACCTAACCTAACCTAACCTAACCTAACCTAACCTAACCTAACCTAACCTAACCTAACCTAACCTAACCTAACCTAACCTAACCTAACCTAACCTAACCTAACCTAACCTAACCTAACCTAACCTAACCTAACCTAACCTAACCTAACCTAACCTAACCTAACCTAACCTAACCTAACCTAACCTAACCTAACCTAACCTAACCTAACCTAACCTAACCTAACCTAACCTAACCTAACCTAACCTAACCTAACCTAACCTAACCTAACCTAACCTAACCTAACCTAACCTAACCTAACCTAACCTAACCTAACCTAACCTAACCTAACCTAACCTAACCTAACCTAACCTAACCTAACCTAACCTAACCTAACCTAACCTAACCTAACCTAACCTAACCTAACCTAACCTAACCTAACCTAACCTAACCTAACCTAACCTAACCTAACCTAACCTAACCTAACCTAACCTAACCTAACCTAACCTAACCTAACCTAACCTAACCTAACCTAACCTAACCTAACCTAACCTAACCTAACCTAACCTAACCTAACCTAACCTAACCTAACCTAACCTAACCTAACCTAACCTAACCTAACCTAACCTAACCTAACCTAACCTAACCTAACCTAACCTAACCTAACCTAACCTAACCTAACCTAACCTAACCTAACCTAACCTAACCTAACCTAACCTAACCTAACCTAACCTAACCTAACCTAACCTAACCTAACCTAACCTAACCTAACCTAACCTAACCTAACCTAACCTAACCTAACCTAACCTAACCTAACCTAACCTAACCTAACCTAACCTAACCTAACCTAACCTAACCTAACCTAACCTAACCTAACCTAACCTAACCTAACCTAACCTAACCTAACCTAACCTAACCTAACCTAACCTAACCTAACCTAACCTAACCTAACCTAACCTAACCTAACCTAACCTAACCTAACCTAACCTAACCTAACCTAACCTAACCTAACCTAACCTAACCTAACCTAACCTAACCTAACCTAACCTAACCTAACCTAACCTAACCTAACCTAACCTAACCTAACCTAACCTAACCTAACCTAACCTAACCTAACCTAACCTAACCTAACCTAACCTAACCTAACCTAACCTAACCTAACCTAACCTAACCTAACCTAACCTAACCTAACCTAACCTAACCTAACCTAACCTAACCTAACCTAACCTAACCTAACCTAACCTAACCTAACCTAACCTAACCTAACCTAACCTAACCTAACCTAACCTAACCTAACCTAACCTAACCTAACCTAACCTAACCTAACCTAACCTAACCTAACCTAACCTAACCTAACCTAACCTAACCTAACCTAACCTAACCTAACCTAACCTAACCTAACCTAACCTAACCTAACCTAACCTAACCTAACCTAACCTAACCTAACCTAACCTAACCTAACCTAACCTAACCTAACCTAACCTAACCTAACCTAACCTAACCTAACCTAACCTAACCTAACCTAACCTAACCTAACCTAACCTAACCTAACCTAACCTAACCTAACCTAACCTAACCTAACCTAACCTAACCTAACCTAACCTAACCTAACCTAACCTAACCTAACCTAACCTAACCTAACCTAACCTAACCTAACCTAACCTAACCTAACCTAACCTAACCTAACCTAACCTAACCTAACCTAACCTAACCTAACCTAACCTAACCTAACCTAACCTAACCTAACCTAACCTAACCTAACCTAACCTAACCTAACCTAACCTAACCTAACCTAACCTAACCTAACCTAACCTAACCTAACCTAACCTAACCTAACCTAACCTAACCTAACCTAACCTAACCTAACCTAACCTAACCTAACCTAACCTAACCTAACCTAACCTAACCTAACCTAACCTAACCTAACCTAACCTAACCTAACCTAACCTAACCTAACCTAACCTAACCTAACCTAACCTAACCTAACCTAACCTAACCTAACCTAACCTAACCTAACCTAACCTAACCTAACCTAACCTAACCTAACCTAACCTAACCTAACCTAACCTAACCTAACCTAACCTAACCTAACCTAACCTAACCTAACCTAACCTAACCTAACCTAACCTAACCTAACCTAACCTAACCTAACCTAACCTAACCTAACCTAACCTAACCTAACCTAACCTAACCTAACCTAACCTAACCTAACCTAACCTAACCTAACCTAACCTAACCTAACCTAACCTAACCTAACCTAACCTAACCTAACCTAACCTAACCTAACCTAACCTAACCTAACCTAACCTAACCTAACCTAACCTAACCTAACCTAACCTAACCTAACCTAACCTAACCTAACCTAACCTAACCTAACCTAACCTAACCTAACCTAACCTAACCTAACCTAACCTAACCTAACCTAACCTAACCTAACCTAACCTAACCTAACCTAACCTAACCTAACCTAACCTAACCTAACCTAACCTAACCTAACCTAACCTAACCTAACCTAACCTAACCTAACCTAACCTAACCTAACCTAACCTAACCTAACCTAACCTAACCTAACCTAACCTAACCTAACCTAACCTAACCTAACCTAACCTAACCTAACCTAACCTAACCTAACCTAACCTAACCTAACCTAACCTAACCTAACCTAACCTAACCTAACCTAACCTAACCTAACCTAACCTAACCTAACCTAACCTAACCTAACCTAACCTAACCTAACCTAACCTAACCTAACCTAACCTAACCTAACCTAACCTAACCTAACCTAACCTAACCTAACCTAACCTAACCTAACCTAACCTAACCTAACCTAACCTAACCTATCGCACGCCAAGCGCCACCGAAAGCGCCACGATTTTGAGCTACTCCGCGTTCTTAAAATCGAGAAAATTAGATTCTGTGCTCCAATTTGTGCTTGAGATACATCAAAAGAATCGCGCTTCAAAGGCGCTCACGCCAGTGAAATCAGTTTTCTTCTACCTAACCGGAGTGAAAAGTTAGCGAAGATTTAGTGAATTTTGTGAAAAATCTTAAACTTAAATCCGTTTTCTCTCAAAATCTGCAGCGGTGACACAGCATTTTTCAACTGCTTAAAGTTGCGCCTTTCGAAGTCCTACAGGATCCCGGTTTTGTAAGAATTTTTCCGTGCACCCGCACGGAAATAACTACAAAAAAATAAAAACCACGTGCCATCCGGCTAGTGATCCAAGATTACTGGACAAGATCACTCAACGGCATCAGAAGAACACTGCCCAGACGACTCGGGAGGCGCTTTTGGAATCTTAATTGGCAGTTTTTTGGCGGAGTTGTTGAGTTTTTTAAATTTGGCACTTTTTAAAACTCCAATAACTCGAAATTGGCAGCGACGACCCCCAGATTTTATAGTGCCAAAATAAGGACCTCTTGGAGCTCTACGGAGTTTTATTTTCATCGGATTTTTTCCGTGCACCTGCACGGAAATAACTCCAAAAAAACAAAAAACCACGTGCTACCCGGCTCGTGTTCCAGGACCGCTGGACAAGATTCAAACTCAGCAGCAGACGAAGATCACCTGGATCAGTCGAGAGGCACTTCAATTTTTCTGATAAGTACATTTTTGACCAAGTTACGGACCTTTAAACTTTCGTGCAGTTGGACCTTATTTTTAAAAATTAATTGTTATTGTTCGTCAGCGACAACCTTAGCCAAAGATTTGTCAACCTATTGCTTACATACTGCATTTTCATAATTGTTAAAACCAGATTTTTTAGACTTTTAGTTTCCGAGCGCTAAATATATTTAGAAAAATACCAACCGCAAAAAGGTTAAAAGGCTTGTATCTCCGAAACGGCTAGAGATAGGTCATTTTTTCGACCAGTTTGTATGTACTATATACATAGTACATACGAGAGCACACGCCTTTTGACCTTTTACACACCCCCCATATTTGCTTCCTCTCAACAAAAAATTTAATTTGTAAAATTTTCAAATTTTAAATTCTAAAAACACAGATATCTCGAGAACGGAGAGAGATAGCGCATTTCTGACCGCGGCAATAGATTTAACTTTAGTTAAATCTATTGACTTGCCCCCCGCACAATTTTACATAAATCACCAAGCCGCCATCTTTTTCCGCCATCTTGAAATTCTGCAGTCACATATCTCCGCAACCAAATCCCCGATCGGAAAGTTGTTTTCTAGGTTAATCAGGATATTTTTAGGTTTATTGACCTCAATGTAGAGATTGACTCTAGATAGAGTCAACACATTTTTCTGACAAAAATAATATCATTTATTACTAGTGATATATTATGTAATACGCCTTTTGACTATTTGTGTTCTATGACTGATCACATCTCCGCCCATATTTGTTTGACAAACAACCCAGAGCAGGGGAAGAGGACATTTTGTAGTGGTTTCTAGCTGTGATTCGTTCACAGGTTGCGGCTTAAGCCTAGGGCGATAAATACAACTCGGTGTACATAAGCACCTAACTACGAGCTAAAACCTACATAAAGCGCTTAAAACTAATAATATCAAATAACTACACTTACCCATACGTGACAATCGTTGATACAAGCACTGACTGCAGGCCGGACCTGAAACAAACAAATACACATTAGAATAACACACATTAAATATTTGACTTATAATATACTTATATAAATTTACAAAATATACAACTTTTACAAACCTTTATTTGATTTTAACTTAGGATTTTAGTTTAATTGACGGACACTCTGACGTGACCAACAAAATGTTCGGAATACGCACACCCGCGAAAACGACAAAGGTCAGAGATCTTGAATCCGACCCTCTTAACCCCCAAGATCAAGTGGAGCAGGCGGGACCTTCCCAGAGTACAACAGAGATGACACATAATTCGAATGTGAGGCGCAGTATAGGAGAGTGGGAAGCAGGAACGTTAGAGTCACAACCACCTAAGACTCCACCAAAAACGAAGTCATCACCGGCTGCTCTGAAACCGAAACCGAACCCCAAAACGGTTCACTCACCGAAAGGGAAACTGTTTAGCCGCAGACTTTCCACGGAATTAACGGGTAGCCCTCCGATACCCGAGAAGCGGATTTATGCCACCAAGACGGCGGAAGCAAAAGCCTGTGTCGTAAAGGCAAAGCAGCACGTAAGTGACTCCAGAAACCTCCGCAGTGACATAAAGACTGGAGTCCTTCAAGCTATTGATCGGCTATACGTGTTGGTGAAGGAGGCTGAAGCAGAAAAAGCCGGGGGAAAACTGCCAAGCAAGGAGCAAGAGAGGAAGGGGGAACCTCTTTCCCAAACCTTTCTGATTGAAAGAAGTCAGGACGACGACCTCAAGAAGAGGATCGAAGAAAACAACAAACTGCTTCGAGAGAATAACGAGAAGATGGAAACACTGAAAGAGATCATGGATAAACAGAAAGAGATCCTGGAGAAAGCCACCTACGCCGGTGTAGCTGCGGCTCAGCCAAGAAGGATACCCTCCGAGCAGGCCGCGCTCCACTCCGTAGTGGTGACCTCCAAGGATGTGAATGAAACAGGTGACCAGATCCTCAATAGAATAAGAGACGCAGTGAACGCCAAGGAGGGGTGGGTAACAGTGGACAGAGTGAGAAAGGCAAAGGACAGAAAGGTCATAGTGGGTTGTAAGACCCAGGAAGAGAGACGGAAAATCAAAGAAAGGCTTGAAACAGCGGAAACTCACCTCAATGTTGAAGAGATCAAGAACAAGGACCCTCTTCTGATCCTCAAAGATGTTCTTCAGTTTAACAGTGACGAAGATGTTCTGCGAGCCTTGAGGAATCAGAATGGAAGTATATTCCAAGGACTCAGCAAAGAGGATGATAGAGTAGAGATCCGATACAGGAGGAGGACTAGAAACCAGCAAACGTGCCACATAGTACTGAGAGTGTCCCCCAGGGTATGGAACCGCATGATGGATGCAGAGGACGTTCGCATTGACCTGCAACGAATCAGGGTAGCGGATCAGACACCGTTAGTGCAGTGCTCGCTGTGCCTGGGCTATGGGCACGGCAGAAGATTTTGCAAGGAAACTGTAGAAAAGTGTAGCCACTGCGGGGGACCTCATATGAAGTCTGACTGCACGGATTGGATGGCAGGTGCAGCGCCTTCCTGTTGTAACTGTAGACACGCCAAAATGGACATGGTCGAGCACAACGCCTTCTCTCAGGAATGCCCAGTAAGAAAGAAGTGGGACGCGCTGGCCCGAGCCACCATAGCGTACTGCTAAGGGCACCCCCAGCGACAACGTGGCAACCAATAGAGGCACCCCAACCAAAGAAAAACAGTACCTTGTAGTACAGGCAAACCTCCAGAGGAAAGACCTAGCAACAAACGAACTCATGATAGAAGCTAACAAAAGCAAAGTTGCCTTCGCGCTGCTACAGGAGCCGTATGTGGGTGGAGCCAAGAGGATGAAGGACTACAAGGGATCGAGGATCTACCAGAACACTAGTCAAGGAGAAGGGACTGTCAAGGCAGCGATAGCCGTATATGACCACGACATGGATGTCATACAGTGCCCAGAATTCACTACGAACAACATCGCGGTGGTGAAAATACGGACTAGTGCCTGGGCAATCACGGTAGTTTCCTTCTACTTCGAGCCAGACCAACCCATACTACCATACCTGGAGCAGCTCAAAAAAATAGAAGACAAATTTGGACCTAGGAAAATTATCATGGGGGGGGACTCAAACGCCAAGAGTATTTGGTGGGGCAGCCAAAAGGTAGACCACAGGGGCGAAGATATGTCAGGAACAATCGAGGACATGAGCTTGCAGGTACTCAACAACGGAAATACTCCAACATTCAGCACCATCAGAGGAGGAAAAGCGTACACTAGCTATGTTGACATAACAATCTGCTCGACAGACATGCTGGATCTGGTGGAGGATTGGAAGGTCAGAGATGATATGATAAGTTCGGACCACAACGCCATCACATTCAGGTTAAGGCTTCAAAAAGCAATAGGTGTTAGTATAAGTCGAACAACTAGGCTTTACAACACAAAAAAAGCTAATTGGAGCCAGTTTCATGAGAAACTGGCCCAATTAAACATAGAAAACAACAATAACACAACAGAAGTAGGGAAAATAAAAAACAAGGCAGAATTAGAACATGCAATAGAAAAATACATTAGTACAATAACACAGACATGCACAAACACAATACCGAGAAAGAAAACACATGAAGTACTTACCTTACCGTGGTGGTCCGAAGATCTTGTCAGGCTGAAGAAACTTGCCACCACTATGAAGCGTAGAATCCGATGCGCAGCTCCAGTCCGAAGGGAAAGAGTCGTCGACGAGTACCTGCAAGCAAAAGAGACATATGAGAGTGAAGTCAGGAAAGCGAAGACAGAAAGCTGGAAGGGTTTCTGTGAAAAACAGGACAGAGAAGGAATGTGGGAGGGGATCTATCGGGTGATTGGAAGGACGACCAAGAGACAGGAGGACGTGCCCTTGATCAAGGAGGAAAAGGTCTTAACTCCGAGGGAATCTGCAGAAATGCTTGCAGCTACTTTTTACCCGGAGGACAATGAGGAGCACGATAATGTGGAACACCGGAGAATCAGAGAACAGGCCGACCAAGTTAATGGTTCGGGGCATGATGAAGCTCATGACCCACCATTTACCCATAAAGAGCTGGTAATAGCGCTGAACCACTTTAACCCCAAAAAAGCTCCAGGTTCCGACGGCCTGACGGCAGATATCTGTAAGCACGTGATCACCCAGGACCCAGAACTTTACCTATCACTGGCTAACAAATGCCTAGAGAAAGGACACTTCCCTATTGTCTGGAAGGCGGCGACAGTGGTGGTTCTCCGAAAACCAGGAAAGGAAAGCTACACGGAAGCGAAATCTTATAGGCCGATAGGGTTGCTGCCAGTGATGGGAAAAGTTTTGGAAAAAATGATGGTAGACCGAATAAAATGGCACGTCCTTCCAAAATTGAGCGCCCGTCAATACGGATTCATGCCACAGAAAAGCACGGAAGACGCCCTCTATGTCCTTATGCAACATATACGCAATCAGCTGAAACAGAAAAAACTCATAACGTTAGTATCACTGGACATAGAGGGTGCCTTTGACAGTGCATGGTGGCCGGTTATCAGAATTCGTTTGGCAGAAGAGAAGTGCCCTCTCAACATAAGAAGGCTCATGGATAGTTATCTAAGCAACAGAAAAGTGAATGTCAGATATGCGGGACAGGAGGTCAGTAGGCTCACAAATAAGGGCTGCGTCCAGGGGTCAATTGGAGGACCTATTCTTTGGAACCTTATCCTCGACCCACTGCTCAAGGAACTGACGAATCGAGGAGACTACTGTCAGGCTTTCGCCGACGACGTCGTCCTGGTCTTTGTGGGAGAAACGGCGTTGGAAATCGAAGGACAGGCAAATGTCACTCTCGCACGTGTTCAGGAGTGGGGTGTCATGAACAAATTAAAATTTGCGCCACATAAAACCAAGGCAATGGTAATAACCAAAAAACTTAAATATGACACACCACGTCTGAGCATGGGCGGGATTGACATTGAAATATCAGATGACCTTAAGATCCTGGGGCTAACAATAGACCATAAGCTGACGTTCAATAGCCACGCAGCAAATGTCTGTAAGAAGGCATTGAACGTTTACAAACAGCTATCAAGAGCCGCCAGG
>OY751098.1:17500-27500 GCA_963564075.1 Eupithecia subfuscata
AGCACAGCAGACTTACGCGAGTGTGGCTGCGGCGCTCCCAGCGAGGCAGCCCGTGGGGCGGGCCGCACTTCACTCGGTAGTTGTAACAGCTAAGGACGAGAACGAAACCGGAGAACAGGTACTGACAAGAATAAGAGAGGCAGTAAATGCAAAGGAAAGCGGGATATTGGTGGAAAAGATTAGGAAAGCCAAGGATAGAAAGGTAATAGTTGGGTGTAAAACCGAAGCAGAGAGGCAAAAGGTTAAAGAGAAACTCAAAGGAGCAGAAGAACTTAGGGTAGAAGAAATAAAGAACAAAGACCCCCTAGTTATTCTCAGGGACGTGTTTAAGTATTATAGCGATGAAGACGTTGTAACTGCCCTGAGGAAACAAAACAAGGAAGTAATAAATGAGGACATGAAGCAGTTGAAAATTGAGGTTGTCTACAAGAAAACCGCAAGGAACCCACACGCCCACCACATAGTGATGAGGGTATCCCCCAAGGTCTGGCGTAGAATGGTTGATGCAGAAACCGTCCTTATTGACATCCAGCGAGTGAAAGTGGAGGATCAATCTCCACTAGTCCAATGCTCGCTCTGTTTGGGATACGGACACGGCAGGCGGTTCTGCAAAGAGACCACGGAGAAGTGCTGCCACTGCGGGGGCCCCCATATGCGATCCGAGTGCGCAGACTGGCTCGCCGGTGCAACACCATCGTGCTGTAACTGCACCCACGCCAAGATCGACAGGAACGAACATAACGCTTTCAGTCAAGACTGTCCGATCAGAAGGAAATGGGAGGCATTGGCGCGGGCAACGGTGGCGTATTGCTGAGGTGGTCACTGAGGCCACACCTGCATCAATCAGCGCAAAGCCATACCTAGCTGCACAAGCAAACCTTCAAAGAATGGAGCTAGCTACCCAAGAGCTAATGCTTGAGGCAAGCAAGATAAGAATGGCCTTTGCGTTGATTCAGGAACCGTATGTGGGAGCTGTTGGCGAAGTTAAAAACTACCGAGGAGTAAGGGTCTTCCAGTGCACAAACCGGGGAGACAAAGTGGTCAAAGCGGCGATAGCAGTCTTCGATAATGACATCGAAGTAAGCCAGTGCCCTGACCTGACCACCACAAACATAGTTGTGATTAAACTGCGCACAAGTGCCTGGGAACTAGCCGTAGTCTCCTACTACTTCGAGCCGACGGAACCCCTAAAACCGTACCTGGACCACCTCAGCAGGATAGTGCAAGAGGTAGGTGTTGCAAAAATACTCACAGGAGGCGATGCAAACGCGAAGAATTCCTGGTGGGGAAGCAAGAAAATAGATGATAGGGGTGAAGAAGTGGCCGGAATAATGGAAGAACTCGATTTGCAGGTACTCAACGAAGGGGACGTTCCAACTTTTGCCACAGTGAGAGGAAACAGGACATATAGCAGTTTCGTAGACATAACGGCCTGCACAACGAATATGCTGGACCTGGTTGAGGACTGGAAAGTAGATGAGGGGTTGACGAGTTCGGACCACAACACTATTACATTTAACGTTAGACTAGAAAAAGCCAAAGGTATAAGTACTATAAGAACTACCAGAATTTATAACAGTAAAAAAGCAGATTGGAACCAGTTTCATGAGAAACTGGCCCAATTGCAGGAAATACATAAAATAACCGGAAATGAAATAGAAAGCACAAATAACACCATAGAACTAGAAAGCAAGATAAAGCAATACATAAACATAATAGTAGAAGCATGCGATAGTAGTATACCCAAAATAAAAACAAAAGAAAAACTTAACTTACCGTGGTGGTCCGAAGAACTCGCCAGTCTCAAGAAGAAGGTCGCAACCATGAAGAGAAGAGTCCACTGTGCAGCGCCAGTCCGAAGAGAAATGGTCGTCGAAGGGTACCTGCAAATCAAACAAGAATATGAGCACAAAGTTAAAAAAGCACAAATAGAGAGTTGGAAGGAATTCTGCGGAAAGCAAGACAGGGAAGGTATGTGGGAGGGGATTTACCGGGTGATAGGAAGGACGGCCAAAAGGCAGGAAGACTTGCCCTTGATCAAGGAGGGTAAAGTGCTAACAGCTAAGGAGTCCGCCACTTTGCTGGCAGAAACGTTTTACCCAGACGACAACGCAGACATGGACAATGGTGATCACAGGCGACAAAGAGAAAAAGCCGACCAAGTAAATGGATCGGATCATGTTGGAAACCATGACCCACCTTTCACCGCCGAGGAAGTAAAAAGAGCAATGAACAGCTTCAATCCAAAGAAAGCCCCAGGTGCCGACGGACTGACTGCAGACATCTGTAAGCATGCAATCACACAGGATCCAGGACTCTACCTATCACTGGCGAACAAATGCCTGGAGCAAGGACACTTTCCAAACGTCTGGAAAGCAGCGACCGTGGTAGTACTTCGAAAACCTGGAAAAGGAACCTACACGGAAGCAAAGTCGTACAGACCAATAGGGTTGTTGCCAGTGATGGGAAAAATCCTGGAGAAAATGATAATCAACAGAGTCAAGTGGCACATCCTTCCGAACATCAGTACCTGCCAATACGGCTTCATGCCACAGAAAAGCACGGAAGACGCCCTCTATACTCTTATAAGACAAATACGCAGAAAGCTGGACCAAAAGAGACTAGTCACACTGGTCTCTCTGGATATAGAGGGCGCCTTTGACAGTGCCTGGTGGCCTGTCATAAGAGTCCGGTTGGCAGAGGAGAACTGTCCTATAAATATCAGGAAGCTAATGGATAGCTACCTGAATAGTAGAAAGGTATTTGTCAGGTACGCAGGAGAAGAGATCTGCAGACACACCACCAAGGGCTGCGTCCAGGGATCCATAGGCGGACCGATTCTCTGGAATCTGATCCTGGACCCTTTGCTGAAGACACTGGAGCAACGAGGAGACTACTGTCAGGCCTTTGCAGACGACGTCGTCATGGTTTTTGACGGAAACACGGCGCTTGAGGTGGAGAGACAGGCAAATGCCGCTCTCGCGCATGTTCAGAAGTGGGGTGTCCAAAATAAACTTAAGTTTGCTCCACAGAAGACCAACGCTATGGTGATTACAAGGAAACTTAAATATGACACCCCACGCCTGACCATGGGCGGGATCGACATTGGCATGTCACAGGAGATAAAGATTCTGGGGCTCACGATAGACAGCAAACTGACGTTCAATAGCCATGCATCCAATGTATGCAAGAAGGCATTGAACGTGTACAAGCAGCTATCGAGAGCCGCCAAGATCAGCTGGGGCCTCCATCCAGAAGTAATTCGCACAATATATACGGCAGTAGTCGAGCCCGTAGTAATGTATGCAGCCAGTGCCTGGGCACCAGCGGCTCGTAAGTTAAGTGTGAGGAAGCAACTGAACACTGTCCAGAGGGGCTTCGCACAAAAAATCTGCAAGTCCTACAAAACTGTTTCCCTAAACTCAGCACTAGTGCTGGCCGGAATCCTGCCACTCGACCTCAGAATACAGGAGGCGGCCAACCTGTATGAGGCAAAGAGAGGAGTCCTTCGGCTGACACTAGGAGATAGGGAAATGGAGAAAATGGTGTCATCCGTGGAATCTCCGCATCCAGCTGAAGATATGAGCCTGGAATTCATATGCCTGGAAGACCAAGAGCAGGTGAACACTCACAGCGGTTACGCAATCCGAATGTTCACAGACGGCAGCAAGATTGAGGGCAAGGTCGGAGCAGCACTATCCGTATGGAATATGTTAGCCGAGATCAAAACTCATAAATTGAAGCTGTCGTCTCATTGCACCGTCTACCAGGCTGAATTACTGGCCATATGCAAGGCGACCAGGGAGATCCTTAACATTCCGGATTCGAGCTTCGCCATCTACAGCGACTCCAGGTCCTCGCTTGAAGCGGTAACAAACCACGCCTCTTTAAACCCTCTTGTAGTGGAAATACGCAGAAACTTAAGAGCGGCCAAAGACCAAAGTAAAACTGTGCTTTTATTTTGGATAAAGGCACACGCTGGTTTGGAGGGCAACGAGCGAGCAGACGCGCTGGCAAAGGACGCAGCCCTTAAGATCAAAACGAAGCCCAACTACGTACAATGCCCAGCCTCTTTTATAAAACGGGAAATCCGAACACGCACCAAAACAGAATGGGACAACAGGTACAAATCCGGAGAAACAGCAGCAGTAACCAAACTGTTCCTTCCCGACGCAATCTCAGCCTACAAAATAGTTAGGCAGACAAGGCCAACCGGTGTGCTGACACAAATAATGACAGGACACGGTGGATTTTCAGATTACTTGACACGTTTCAAGTGTAAAGAGGATCCATCATGCATCTGCGAACCAAGCTGTCATGAGACGATCCAGCACATACTTTTTGAGTGCCCCGCGTTTGGTAAAGAGAGGTACGAGGCCGAACAAGAAATGGAAATCCATATAACACCACAAAATGTATGTAAATTTATGAAAAGCAATAATCTTAGAGACCAGTTTCTAAAGTATTGTATAAATATAACTAAGAAAGTTATAAAAAGAAATAAGGATAGATAAGTTTGTTGAACATATATATTTGAAAATATATATAATATCAGCATCAAAAAGATTGTAAATAAACTAAAATATGAAATAGAATACAAAAGTATAGATAAACATAATAAAAAACAGCTATACATAATGAACATCGTAGATTTAAGAAAATAAAGAAATTTGTAATAGAATAAGCCTCCCCAAACTACCTGTAATCCCAACCCAACTTGTAAATAAAGAAAATATCCAAGATAGTGTAGGTAACAAAGTATAAAAGGAGACGGATGAAAGAAAGACATAGTATGAAGAATGAAAGTACGAGAAGCATAAATGTGAGAATTTGTATGAATGAGAAGCGTAAACCAGGACCCTGGTAAAGCTAGGGGTAAGACGGAGAAAAAAAAAAAAAAAAAAAAAAAAAAAAAAAAAAACCTAACCTAACCTAACCTAACCTAACCTAACCTAACCTAACCTAACCTAACCTAACCTAACCTAACCTAACCTAACCTAACCTAACCTAACCTAACCTAACCTAACCTAACCTAACCTAACCTAACCTAACCTAACCTAACCTAACCTAACCTAACCTAACCTAACCTAACCTAACCTAACCTAACCTAACCTAACCTAACCTAACCTAACCTAACCTAACCTAACCTAACCTAACCTAACCTAACCTAACCTAACCTAACCTAACCTAACCTAACCTAACCTAACCTAACCTAACCTAACCTAACCTAACCTAACCTAACCTAACCTAACCTAACCTAACCTAACCTAACCTAACCTAACCTAACCTAACCTAACCTAACCTAACCTAACCTAACCTAACCTAACCTAACCTAACCTAACCTAACCTAACCTAACCTAACCTAACCTAACCTAACCTAACCTAACCTAACCTAACCTAACCTAACCTAACCTAACCTAACCTAACCTAACCTAACCTAACCTAACCTAACCTAACCTAACCTAACCTAACCTAACCTAACCTAACCTAACCTAACCTAACCTAACCTAACCTAACCTAACCTAACCTAACCTAACCTAACCTAACCTAACCTAACCTAACCTAACCTAACCTAACCTAACCTAACCTAACCTAACCTAACCTAACCTAACCTAACCTAACCTAACCTAACCTAACCTAACCTAACCTAACCTAACCTAACCTAACCTAACCTAACCTAACCTAACCTAACCTAACCTAACCTAACCTAACCTAACCTAACCTAACCTAACCTAACCTAACCTAACCTAACCTAACCTAACCTAACCTAACCTAACCTAACCTAACCTAACCTAACCTAACCTAACCTAACCTAACCTAACCTAACCTAACCTAACCTAACCTAACCTAACCTAACCTAACCTAACCTAACCTAACCTAACCTAACCTAACCTAACCTAACCTAACCTAACCTAACCTAACCTAACCTAACCTAACCTAACCTAACCTAACCTAACCTAACCTAACCTAACCTAACCTAACCTAACCTAACCTAACCTAACCTAACCTAACCTAACCTAACCTAACCTAACCTAACCTAACCTAACCTAACCTAACCTAACCTAACCTAACCTAACCTAACCTAACCTAACCTAACCTAACCTAACCTAACCTAACCTAACCTAACCTAACCTAACCTAACCTAACCTAACCTAACCTAACCTAACCTAACCTAACCTAACCTAACCTAACCTAACCTAACCTAACCTAACCTAACCTAACCTAACCTAACCTAACCTAACCTAACCTAACCTAACCTAACCTAACCTAACCTAACCTAACCTAACCTAACCTAACCTAACCTAACCTAACCTAACCTAACCTAACCTAACCTAACCTAACCTAACCTAACCTAACCTAACCTAACCTAACCTAACCTAACCTAACCTAACCTAACCTAACCTAACCTAACCTAACCTAACCTAACCTAACCTAACCTAACCTAACCTAACCTAACCTAACCTAACCTAACCTAACCTAACCTAACCTAACCTAACCTAACCTAACCTAACCTAACCTAACCTAACCTAACCTAACCTAACCTAACCTAACCTAACCTAACCTAACCTAACCTAACCTAACCTAACCTAACCTAACCTAACCTAACCTAACCTAACCTAACCTAACCTAACCTAACCTAACCTAACCTAACCTAACCTAACCTAACCTAACCTAACCTAACCTAACCTAACCTAACCTAACCTAACCTAACCTAACCTAACCTAACCTAACCTAACCTAACCTAACCTAACCTAACCTAACCTAACCTAACCTAACCTAACCTAACCTAACCTAACCTAACCTAACCTAACCTAACCTAACCTAACCTAACCTAACCTAACCTAACCTAACCTAACCTAACCTAACCTAACCTAACCTAACCTAACCTAACCTAACCTAACCTAACCTAACCTAACCTAACCTAACCTAACCTAACCTAACCTAACCTAACCTAACCTAACCTAACCTAACCTAACCTAACCTAACCTAACCTAACCTAACCTAACCTAACCTAACCTAACCTAACCTAACCTAACCTAACCTAACCTAACCTAACCTAACCTAACCTAACCTAACCTAACCTAACCTAACCTAACCTAACCTAACCTAACCTAACCTAACCTAACCTAACCTAACCTAACCTAACCTAACCTAACCTAACCTAACCTAACCTAACCTAACCTAACCTAACCTAACCTAACCTAACCTAACCTAACCTAACCTAACCTAACCTAACCTAACCTAACCTAACCTAACCTAACCTAACCTAACCTAACCTAACCTAACCTAACCTAACCTAACCTAACCTAACCTAACCTAACCTAACCTAACCTAACCTAACCTAACCTAACCTAACCTAACCTAACCTAACCTAACCTAACCTAACCTAACCTAACCTAACCTAACCTAACCTAACCTAACCTAACCTAACCTAACCTAACCTAACCTAACCTAACCTAACCTAACCTAACCTAACCTAACCTAACCTAACCTAACCTAACCTAACCTAACCTAACCTAACCTAACCTAACCTAACCTAACCTAACCTAACCTAACCTAACCTAACCTAACCTAACCTAACCTAACCTAACCTAACCTAACCTAACCTAACCTAACCTAACCTAACCTAACCTAACCTAACCTAACCTAACCTAACCTAACCTAACCTAACCTAACCTAACCTAACCTAACCTAACCTAACCTAACCTAACCTAACCTAACCTAACCTAACCTAACCTAACCTAACCTAACCTAACCTAACCTAACCTAACCTAACCTAACCTAACCTAACCTAACCTAACCTAACCTAACCTAACCTAACCTAACCTAACCTAACCTAACCTAACCTAACCTAACCTAACCTAACCTAACCTAACCTAACCTAACCTAACCTAACCTAACCTAACCTAACCTAACCTAACCTAACCTAACCTAACCTAACCTAACCTAACCTAACCTAACCTAACCTAACCTAACCTAACCTAACCTAACCTAACCTAACCTAACCTAACCTAACCTAACCTAACCTAACCTAACCTAACCTAACCTAACCTAACCTAACCTAACCTAACCTAACCTAACCTAACCTAACCTAACCTAACCTAACCTAACCTAACCTAACCTAACCTAACCTAACCTAACCTAACCTAACCTAACCTAACCTAACCTAACCTAACCTAACCTAACCTAACCTAACCTAACCTAACCTAACCTAACCTAACCTAACCTAACCTAACCTAACCTAACCTAACCTAACCTAACCTAACCTAACCTAACCTAACCTAACCTAACCTAACCTAACCTAACCTAACCTAACCTAACCTAACCTAACCTAACCTAACCTAACCTAACCTAACCTAACCTAACCTAACCTAACCTAACCTAACCTAACCTAACCTAACCTAACCTAACCTAACCTAACCTAACCTAACCTAACCTAACCTAACCTAACCTAACCTAACCTAACCTAACCTAACCTAACCTAACCTAACCTAACCTAACCTAACCTAACCTAACCTAACCTAACCTAACCTAACCTAACCTAACCTAACCTAACCTAACCTAACCTAACCTAACCTAACCTAACCTAACCTAACCTAACCTAACCTAACCTAACCTAACCTAACCTAACCTAACCTAACCTAACCTAACCTAACCTAACCTAACCTAACCTAACCTAACCTAACCTAACCTAACCTAACCTAACCTAACCTAACCTAACCTAACCTAACCTAACCTAACCTAACCTAACCTAACCTAACCTAACCTAACCTAACCTAACCTAACCTAACCTAACCTAACCTAACCTAACCTAACCTAACCTAACCTAACCTAACCTAACCTAACCTAACCTAACCTAACCTAACCTAACCTAACCTAACCTAACCTAACCTAACCTAACCTAACCTAACCTAACCTAACCTAACCTAACCTAACCTAACCTAACCTAACCTAACCTAACCTAACCTAACCTAACCTAACCTAACCTAACCTAACCTAACCTAACCTAACCTAACCTAACCTAACCTAACCTAACCTAACCTAACCTAACCTAACCTAACCTAACCTAACCTAACCTAACCTAACCTAACCTAACCTAACCTAACCTAACCTAACCTAACCTAACCTAACCTAACCTAACCTAACCTAACCTAACCTAACCTTACCACTGCTCAAAGCGGGAGCCGAGATCAATCTGAAGGATTCTGCGAAGCTTCTGGCAGAAACCTTTTATCCTGAGGACCTAGAGGATGACGATAACGAGAACCATCGGCGAATCAGAGAACTAGCGACTCGAGTAAACGACCGAAGCCATGATGGAAAACATGACCCAGCGTTTACAATTGAGGAGCTCACATCCACCATTAACACCTTTAATCCCAAAAAAGCACCGGGAGCCGACGGTCTCACTGCTGACATATGTAAGCACGCCATCCTCCAAGAACCAGAGCTGTTTCTCTCGCTAGTGAACAAGTGCCTGGAACTTCAGCACTTCCCCACCATATGGAAAATAGCAACGGTTGTAGTGTTAAGAAAACCAGGTAAAGAAGACTATACGACACCGAAGTCCTATAGACCAATAGGGCTGCTTCCGGTTTTGGGGAAGATCTACGAGAAGATGGTAGTCGGACGAATCAAATGGCATCTTATCCCCCAAATAAGTACTCGCCAGTATGGATTCATGCCCAGAAGAAGCACCGAAGACTCCCTCTATGACCTAATAAAGCACATCAGATCTAAACTAGACCAAAGAAAACTTACTACGCTAGTATCTTTGGACATAGAGGGAGCATTCGACAGTGCATGGTGGCCAGCCATCCGAATCAGACTGGCTGAGGAAAAGTGTCCGGCGAACTTACGGAGGGTTGTCGACAGCTACCTCGAAGACAGGAGAGTTAGAGTTCGTTACGCCGGAGAGGAGCACGAGAAAGATACAAACAAGGGGTGCGTCCAAGGCTCGATCGGAGGTCCAATTCTATGGAATCTTCTCCTGGATGTC